>SCDS01000087.1:9283-50665 GCA_004149465.1 Drosophila nigromelanica | reverse complement strand
ACCCACACACACACACACACACACACACACACACACACACACACACACACACACACCCTCATGCACATACCCACACACACAGACACACACACAACCGACTAACAAAGCATTCACCATTTTTCGGGGGTTGATTTTTGGGCGTTGAAAGCGCATTTCACTAATTCAATGCGACATTGAAATTGCGAGCAACATTCAAAACTGCAGACAACGACTTGGCCCGGCCCAGACAGTCGTCCAAATATGCGAATGACTAGACGGGATGCCGGCTGCGTGGAGCAATGCGGAGACCGGAAGGGCGGCAGCTTTTGGCGCCTGGCCCAAAAAAAAAAAAAAATGGAAAAAAACATGACCAAAAAACACCACAGGACAGCGGGTAGAAAGTCGACTCTCATATTTTCCGTTTTCTTCTTTGGCACTTCCTTCTTTCGATAGAGGGCGCATAAATTACGATTATTTGCCAGATTATCAACTCGTCGCGTCAATGAGAGTTCTTTGAATTTATTTACCTATTGCGGCAGAAGTACAATTTTTCCTTTTCGAACACACATATACAAAGTTGGCTTCATAAAAGTGGCGAGTGCATAAAATATGTATAAAGCGCACGTGGCGGGAAAAAAAGGAGCGGCAGGTGGAAAGAAAAGGGTTTATATTGACCACCAATTGCCACTGATATAAAATACTGATTTTAATTGTATTACCTATTTGCCGAAAAGAGCAACATTTACTGTGTAGCACGTACAGATTTCCTATGTAGTGTAAAAAATACCATATGCACTCAGACAAAAATATTTTTCAAGTAGAGCATAGAAATCGTATATTGTAATTAATTCTTTCACTCAAAATTCTAAATTTCTTCTCAATATTCTTGAATAAATTAAGTAACTTTCATCTCGGCAGATTTTTAATAGCACATCTACTTGATTTAAGATCAAAACTCTATGTTTTTCTCTGAGTGTAAACTCTTTTTTTTAACAAAATAGCAGCATTTACTGTGTGATAAGTGAGGCTTTGTACATGTGGCTTATATAGTATTAATAAACCAAAATATAACTGAAAGACGCGGCGTTTTAGCAACGCAATTAAGGTATCGTATTGGCCGGAAAACAAAAAGATATTGGCCCCGTTAAGATTTCGGTCGTTGGCGGTGGTCGAAAAGGTTCGAGAATTTGGCGGCGCGAGCGCATCGAAATGACAAATGATCCGGATTTAGATGATTGTGCATTTCTATCAGGTAAATGAAGCAAGAAGTTTCACCAATTGCACCCCTCCATGAAGCCAGCTTCCAGGTTTCAGCTCTTACCACCTCTCCTCTGCCACACCCACACCGTGGGCAAAATTTTTTCTAATTTTAATATTTTTCTTTTTTGAATCCCCCCCCCCCCCCCCCCCCCCCCCCTCACTCGCTTGTATCTCACTCTTATCTGACGCTTTAATTACATTTTCCAGGTGGCGAATCGAGCGGCGGCCGTCAGACGCGAACCGGCGTCGCTGTCTGCTCGCAGCGACGCGCCCTCATCGTTGCCGGCATCGTCCTCGGCTCCCTGTTGCTGACGGCCATTATCATTGCCTACGCTGGACCCCAAAATGGTAGGTTGCATTGTGCATATTTGCTTTTCGGTTGCATTTTCTTTGCTTTCTTTTGGTTTTTCATTTGCTTTTTGTTGTTCTCTTTTAATTTCATTACCACAACAACAACGTTCGTTGTCTCGTTCTTCCCTTTGTCGGATGTGTTCGCCAAAGGGAAACATTTTTGATATGCTTTATATACAAACAAAGAAATATACAGTACTTTGTATTTACGAGGGTAGCTACTTCTGTGGGGTAGTGAGATAAATAAAAGAATAAAATATTTTTTATGCTTGTTAGTAAATACCCTTTATGCTAGCTATTAACAAACTCGAGATACTGATATGGGATATCTTCTGTTATCAAGAGTCCACAATATGCAATAAACATATGCCAAATGATTAAACAAAAACAAAATAAAAAAAACAAGTAAGAACGCTGGTATTTTGTAGTTTGTGCGATGCGGGGGTTACTACCTTTAGGCGAGAAAAAATTTTTTTTATTGCATCGATTTTAAATGTACATTCGATGTTAATGAAAGTCATGATCAGAATGCCATTAAATATGGTAATCGGTTCAGTTTTGACAAATTTATGGCTGTTTAAGATATGATACCTATGGGTCCAAAGCTTTACAAGTCAAAATTTTCACAATTTTTTTTCGAAAATGACTCGCTTTTTCTGAATCGGAATATCAAAGTCTCAATCTTTGGGGGAGGTCAGTAGATACCTACCTTCCACTTTTGGTGACTCTGGCCTTAAAACGGTATGAGATATAGATGTTCGCGATTTACATGGACGGGAGGGGACATGGTCGGAAATTATTTTTATAACTTCTAGGGGAGCTTACCAGTAATATATATCCCAAATTTAATGAATCTAGCTTAAAAACTGTGGGGGATATAAGCACAACCGATGTTGTACGTTGGCGGTGCTGGGGGGCGTTTTAGTAGGTGTGGCCGGGATATCACAGATACCATCTTTGGGGGAGATCAGGAGCTATTTACAAACCAAATTTAGTGGCTCTATATTTAAATTTGTGGGAGATATTCACATTTTATCGATTTGCGATTTGAGGTGTATCGACATGTTATCGAAATGCCAGTCTCCCAGTGGTATATAATATACAGTATATAGTTTAATCAAAAACGGCACTTGTTTCTATTTTGTTCAATGTGTGCCTTACGGTTTATTCAATAATATCGGTATGTCGTAGGATGATATACAAGATTTTTAGATTTTGTTTTTTGAGTCATTTTTAAGAATGTTGCAGAATAGAAATTGTACAATAATTTTAAAAATCTAAGGAATTCGTTCCCTGGGTATTACTATTATACCTTTTCACAGACACCATTATATTAAGTCTAACATATTTTTAAATGGAAGTCATAATATATCTACATAAATATATATAAATATATATATATTATATATTTTTATTCCTCAAATGTTGCCTAAGCAGTAAAATGTTTCCTTTATATGCCAAATTAAATATTTCTTGCAAGAAAATTTAATATGTATATTTTTTGCAATCTAAGATAAGAAGTTCTCAGAATTTGCAGCTAGGCTAAAAATATATCAGTTACTTTATAGAACTCATTTTTAAGCCAAATCAAAATTCAGTTATGCCAACACAAGCAACATAAAATATCCACATTGCAGTCATGTAATCGCATTACTTTGATGAACGTTGCAGTTTCAGAGCCAAAGCTGCATTCACACGTTCCCCGCTGCCGCTTGACATTTAGTCGCAGTCTGTTGTAACATGGTTTTAATAGTATTAACGCAAGCCAAATACCATTATATTCTATGGGCATACATGCACTCATATGCTTACTTATGCCTGACCCGTGCCCCGTTGTGGCAAGTGGCAAGCGACGCCTGCAGCTGATAACATACCCCGGTTAGGGGCTGCCACTGCTGTTAATATGAGGGGGGAGAATTTCGATGCTGCAAAATGTATGCAAAGTACAAACATAAACCTTGTGTTGCATACTTAATGGGGCTAAATGCATTGAAAGCTAATTGCATTACGGAGCCAAAGAGCCAGACATGCATATAGTGTGCGTTTGTGTGTGTGTGTGCGTGTGTGTCCCATGTCTGCATATAGAAACCAGGTGCTCGCTTCGAAAACTTAAAGTGTCTTATCATAACACAATATACACTTTGTGATTAAAAAGTATCATTTTTATAACATGTACCAAAGGAAATAGATAAAAAAATAGGTGTATTGGTTTTTCTGCAAATATATGAAACAGGCATTCCAAAAAAAGTGTATATATTCGTTGAGTGTTGAGTAGATACAGTTTTTCCGACCGTCAATCCGTCTGTAAAGCAATAAGAACTGAAGAATTAAATTTTAAAATATTTATTCTGGTATGTGAAACATAAAAATTTTATTTTTTTACGTTGGGCAGAATATCAAACCAAGCTTTTTCGGGCTCTATCTGAATCGTTTTAGTCTTCATCTACTTACGTTTTGTGTGTAAAAAAATTAGCTGTCAAACCATTAATTAAACGTCAATTATAATCAAAAGAGGTTATTTAAACGAAGTTATGATAATTTGCAGAATTGACTTAAGTCCATGATGAAATTTGTAGATCCATTTTAACGTTCTTTTCACCTAAAATTGGGTTTTCAGATTACGCTGCATAATCAATCAATCCTTATAAAAATCTTTCTGTTCTGACCAACTTATGTTAGTTTGAATGTTGAACCCAAGTCGAGAGGGTAAATTAGGTAAATTAAATTAAAACTATTTTGATCAAAAATTGTGTTTCCAGATTAAGTGCGAGATTTGACAAAGTGTCAGACTATTAGCAAAAAGTGATTCCTTTACAATATCGGTTGCGTTTTAACCAAGATACTTACAAATCCATATTATTGAAGGGTCCACAAAAAAGTTTTCAACCCTATTATTACACCTTTCCTGCTTTTAATTGTTCATTTGGGCGGCTTTTGCAATCTGTTAAATCTTGAAATAAACATTTTATCATGCCAGCTTCTTTTATACAAATAAGCCAATTTTATTACCAATACATAATAAAAATACAATATATATAATCGAATTTATATAAATACTCGTACGTCTCTTACAGATATTCAATATTTATATATAAATAAATATAAATATTTATGTATACATAAATTGTTTACCATTTTCTTTTCATATTGTTGTTTCTTTGTTTTTCTTTTGTAAAACAAAATATTATATACATATTTATGAAAATTTCTCTTAAATGCTTGTTTGATTGGTAAAAATGTGAGTAACAAATTTTCCAAACCCACTTCTTCTTAACGGTAATTAACACTGAAAAATAGTTAACACATACATATATATATTCATAGTTTAATAGTTCTTATGATATAATCTGTCGGCATGTTGCTGTCATCCAATGTTGTTGCTATAATACCCAATCTATATGTTTCGTTACTTAGTGCATTTGATTTACAATTCAATATTTTTTGAAAGGTTTTTTTAAATAATCCACAAATTGACTTCAAAACAATGTGGAGATTAAAATAGTTTCATAAAAATCATCGTTACTTAACAAAACTTGCATTGTTTGCTCGTAACTTTTGTAGTTGTTATTATTTTACTTACTGAACTAAGTATTTTTAACTCAATTTAACTTTTAACTATTACACAAAAAATATTTTTACAAATAAAGTTCCACAAATAAGAAAATCCTTTATAGATCTCATTTTAACGGCAGATATTCGGTATTAATCATTTATAGTTTTCTTAAATCCTAAATATACGATTTATACAATTTGACTGTAGAAATGTTATGTTACATACTTATATATATCTTGTTCTCAAAAATATATGATTCAACATTTAACGTAAAGGAACTAGATAAATAAATAATAAAAGAGTATCTTCAAAAGCATTTCAATATCTCGTGTATTATAGATAAACCCGTATTGAATAAAAACAAATAAAAGCTTATTTTAATAAAAATGGTATAAGTTTATATAAACTTTAAAAAATGAAGTTTCAAAATTATAGAAATCTTTGCAATAAGATCAAAAAATATGGTATTCATTAGCAGTGATAATCTTAAGCAAAACATAATCTAGAAAATATTCTAACAACTCATGCGTTTGAACATCTTTACTTTACCTTCTTAAAATGTTTCTCCAATATATTTGTGTTTACCTTTTATTACCTTTTATTAGATGTGCTAGCGAACCCAAAAACCCATCAAAAGTCGATTATTTTTTTCTCCCCCTCAGTCTACAGATTGTATGCTAGCTCTTTTTTTTTTAATTTTTTGCCACCCTCTCTGCTTTACCCTAGTGCTGTTGAAACACCCGCCCGGCCCGCCCCACCACCCTTTCATTTTGAGTTTGCTCTCTTTGTTAATCGTGTAAAAAACGCAGTTGATTAACAACAAGCATCATTGTGCTAGACTCAATTTCCCAAACCATTTCAATAAAAGAAAAATAAATTAAAGAAAACAAGGAAAAACTTCAGCTTTGTATCTGAACTTTGCTTTTGTGTGGTTGACCTTTGCAGACTGTTCCTGTGCGGCCAAAACGGCGTCTGGCTATGAAACCGATGAAGAAAACAACACACAACCTTTCAATCCAATTGCAACGAATGGCGAGCCATTCCCCTGGCTGGAGAAGATGCTGCCCACCAGTGCGAGACCTCTGCGCTACATGGTGACCATTCATCCCAATCTGACGACGCTGGACGTGAAAGGTGAAACCCGATTTCCGCCACAATTCGTTTTACTCTTAACTAAATGCAATTTATTTTTTTTTTACGGCCAGGTCAAGTGACAATCGATCTGTTCATCGAGAAGGAAACCAACTTCATTGTGCTGCACATTCAGGATCTGAATGTCACCGAGAAGGTGAGTAAAGCCTCCCTCAGTTAATGAATCCTTAACTAATTGCTTTTCGCCTCAGGCCCTGGTTACGCCCGGTCCCAAGGGCTATGCCCTGAAGATAATCAAGGTGCTGGAGTTTCCGCCGCGTCAACAATTTTACATTGAAGTTAAGGAGAAGCTAAAGAAAAAATCCAATTATACGTTAAATTTGCGTTGGTACTCAAAGCTGAATCCCGAGCCGGAGGGTTTCTATGTGGATCAGTATGAGAGCTTCAATGGACGGGAACGGTAAGATTACAAAAAAAAAAAAAATAGATATTTATGTATTTATATAAAAAGTAAGGTTGCAAACACATTTATTCTTTTTATTTAATATTAGTTATTAGTTCGAATTTTTCGCAAAATATGGTTTGCAGTCCTCTTTCAAACACAGCCCTTAAAGCACCCTCAACCCTTTTACAGCCTGCTGGCAGCGACAGTCTTCAGACCCAATGGGGCACGTCGCGCTTTTCCCTGCTTTGATGAGCCGCACGTGCGTGCGCCCTTCCGCGTCTCCGTGTTCCGCGATCGCTTCCACATAGGTCTTTCCAATTCCATAGTGCATACCACAGAGGATGTGGGCTTCTACATGGGCACCGGCCTGGTAAGTGAACTCTGACTGGCGTCTTGGAATTCCATCTTAATATTCTCGTTAACCCTGTTTCAGCTGCGCGATGACTTCATTGAGACACCTCCACTGCCCGCCGATGCCGTCGCCTGGGTGGTCAGCGATTTTCAGCGCGAATCGCTGCAGCCCTCGGCGGCGTATATACCCACCACGGTGGCGCCGGCCACCGCTGGCAGCGGCAAGAAGACCTCCCAGCTGAACAACTATACGCAGCTGAAGAGCAAAAATCCGCCGGTGCGCAACATCACTGCCCTGACGCACTCGCTGAACGTGAATCTGACGCCATTCCAGAATCACAGCAGCTCGACGACGACCGCATTGCCCGTGACTATCAACGGGAATGGGAAGCCCACGAATCTGACATCCCTGTCGCAATCAACGGGCTCCTCCATCAAGCGTGCACCCTCGTATACCTTCTATGCCCCGAGGGATTTGCTGCCGCGCTCCTCTTTCATTCTGCACACATCGCGCGATGTTTTGGAGTATCTGCAGACTTGGCTGGACATTAGTTATCCCCTGACCAAGGTGGACTTTGTGGCGCTGCCTTCGCTCGATCGCAATTTGATTTCCTCGTTGGGTCTGGTCACGTTGAAGACATCGTTTCTGACCGACCCTCATTCGATTACCTCGGAACAGTATCAGTTCAGTGCGCTGCGCATTGCCGAGGCGATGGTGCGTCAGTTCTTTGGTGGGATTACCTCGCGCAAGGTGCTCAAGGATGTCTGGCTGTGGGAGGGTCTCATTCAGTACCTGGGCATACATGCGCTGGCTCCGCTCCAGGATAGCTGGCCGCTGCGCGAGATGTACCTGCTCAAAATGGCGACGGCGGCGCTGGACATCGATGCCATCCAGGGCTGGGATAGCATCATGAACGGCACCCGACACGACGGCAACAACGAGGACTTTTTCGTACAGAAAACAGCGGCGATTTTCTCCATGCTGCACACGGCCATTGGCGAGGATCGTTTTCGCGGCTGCCTGGGCACTTTCCTCAAACTGAACCGGTTCAAGACCGCCGAACCCACGGATCTGTGGACGATATGCACCAAAAAGGCGAATGGCTCGAAGAACATCAAGGACATGATGACACTGTGGACGCATCAGCCGGGCTTTCCACTGCTGACGGTCACCAAAATGGGCAACAGCATATCCATCTCGCAGCGACCCTTCAAGCCAGCCGACTTCCTGGCCATCCACGATGAATCCTACGATGGCAACAACTACAACAAGACCGGATTGAATGCCACCGATATGCCCAGCACGGTGGCGCCCACCCATTCCAGCAAGCACAAGAATGTGCCGCATCTCAAGTGGATATTCCCGGTGACCTATGTCACGGATATCAACAATGTCAGCGAAACGCTCTGGATGCAAAACGTCGATGGTGAGTGTATAAATTACCTTTTTAATTGGATTTTGAGGAAATATTGTGACTTAAGGGATCTACCAAGATATATTGCTTTGTATCGATTTGCCACGCCCCCAGTCGGCATATCCAAAAAATATTCTTGTGCGATCTTTAGAGAAGGTTTTCAGTTATCTGTCTGATATTCTATGCATCTACCTTTAAAACCGAATTGCCACGCCCTCAGTGGGCGTAGTTTATCGGACGCGGATATACACAATATTTCAAAATTTCAAGCTTGTTTTCATCTAATTCCCTCTTCCCCACCCAGTATTTAAAAAGGAGTTGAAGACTAAAATGCTGTACATAAACTAGGAAATTTTGACTTTCACTCTTCATTTTAAAAAGTAAACCGAAGAAAACTCAAAATCTAGACTTCTTCTTAGAATTTTACTCTTAATGTTAAAAAAAAGTAAAAACGGTGCAGTCGGGTGTAACCGACAGCGCAATACTCGTTCATAGTGTAATAAAACATACAGCCAGACAGAACTAATCTCTAATTAATTATGACAAATACAATCCATTGAAAAGAAAAATTCGAAAATTTGAAAAACTTTGAAAACATTTTTTTTTCGAAAATGCTTTTGCTTTTTTCCCAAAAATTTTAACAAAAATTTTAACACTTTGTCTGAAAAGGATAACTACAAGTATATATCCAAAGTTTCAAGTCAGACGGATAGCCTGACGGACATTGCACAAACCCAATATACTAGCTTCACTTCGTGAACGAGTATAAAAATAGTACATTTTTAAGTTTTATGCCATTTCATGTATCCTATTTTCCTATTTGCTCAATTACAGTAACCTTCAATGTGCCCGAGAATGTGAAATGGATCAAGGTGAATGCCATACAAAATGGCTACTATCGCGTTGTCTACAACGATGATAACTGGGCTAATCTTATCGAGGAACTATCCAACAATCCCAAGCGTTTTACCAGCGAGGTTTGTATACGTTTCCATTTTATTTTTTACTACGAATTAATTAATCTCAATTCCATTTAGGATCGTCTTGGCCTGCTCTCGGATGCATTTACCTTGTGCCATGCAAATTTGCTGGCCTGTGAGATCACAATGAACATGATACAGTATCTGCCCAGTGAGACGCATTATGGACCGATGGCATTAGCTGTGCGACATTTGGAGAAATGGCGTCGGATTCTCAAATATTCGGAGTGTTTCCTGATGCTCAGCGAGTTTATCAAAATGAAACTGTCCACGGTCATGGAAAAAGTGGGCTGGGTTGATGAGGGTGATGTGGCCACCAGGTGAGCTAAACTATTTATGTGTATATAAATTTATGTGTTATACATAGAAATCGGATTGATTGACCGACTGACTGTTGTGACTGTTGTGATTTAACATGAAGTTGAATCTGATTTTTTGGAAAATCGCTTTCAAAAGTGTGGATAGTTGCTGGAAAACTGTTGCACACAACTTGGTTCGATTTAATCCAAGCAAACTCAACCGCGTTTTTAAATGTCCCCTTCCCCTCATCAAAGTGTGGTAAATATAGCTGCAAGTTTCTATAAGCATCTGACCTCGTGCAAACTCGTTTTTAAGACTCTACATTACAAAACAAAGAAAATATATTTCACAAATTCTAGATACTCAAGAAATCTATAAAGCGTAGATATTGATTCTATTTTGTATAATTCACGCCCAGGCAAATTAACTAAAAATTACTTAGGTCGGATAGAACTTTGTGTAAAATCATACTTTATATATATAAATATATATAAATGTATTTAAATATATATTATATTTATATATTTTTGGAAAATGAGACTAACACCTTTGATATCACCCCGACAGACTCATGCGTCCTGAGGTGCTGCTGGCCTCTGTGCTGTGGGAGGACATTGACAGCATAACCAAGGCGAAGAATATGTTGAATCAATATTTGTACTACAATGGTTCTGCAATATCGCCCAATTTGCGTGAGGTAAGCTGGACTAGTTTCCGTTAGAGTCTCCCCTGTGTTAACTGCTCTCCTCCAGGTGGTCTACACAGGTTCCATACTCTCCGGCGAGTACATCTATTGGCAGCATTGCTGGGAGCGCTTCGTCACGTTGCAGCGCACCTCGGAGACGTTTGTGGAGCGGATGCAGCTGCTGCGCGCCTTGGGACGGACCAAGGATGCCTGGCTGCAGAATCGTTTGTTGTCGCATGTCACCATGCTGCCCACGGAGGAGGTGGTCCAGGTGCTCAAGGCCATTGCGGGCACGCCCACAGGTGGTGCGATGGCCTGTCGCTTTCTGCAGGCCAAATGGTATGAACTGGAGAAGCGCCTGGGCGCGGGCACCATTAGCTTTGCCAAAGTGATATCGGCCATAACGCAATATGGCGCAACAAAATTCGATTACGATGAGGTAAGATGAAACCTTATACCCTTCATATATGTGGAACGCAGCAATACAAATATACTTCATTCGAAGCAATGCCTCGCCAGGTTTTGTTACGAACCTTCAATCAAAGAAATTATATAATCAGAAAAAATTAAATGCATCTTTAATTTCAATTTGCTTATATTTAATTTTAAAAGGTTCTTTTCTTAGTATTTTCATTTTAAAAATAAATTTGAGTCACTGTGCATTTTTTTTTTTGAGTAAATATTAAAAATATTTTAAATTCGAGCTTAAATCCTTACAGCTTTTAAATGATTTTGCAGCCGTAACATATATATTTGTTAAAATATAAAAACTATATATATATATATATTTTTCAGCTCAAATCGCTGGTGCATCGTTTTGGACGTGGTCAGGGCATGTCCGTGCTGAATATGACGCTCAGCAGCGTTGCCTCCAATGTGGAATGGGTCGCCAGATCGCAGGCATCACTGTACAAATGGGTTGAAAGTAATTTGCATTCGCATCGATAGAGTGTTTAATTTTTTAAACATATATATACATAAATAAGAATTTTAGTTAATTATGTTCTATGGGAGTATACGAAACTCTAAACTTCTTTGTAATTATGTTCCTTGCATACACACACACCTACACACAAAATAATTAATAACTTAATTATACATAATTATTTTAACTAAAGAAATAATTATAATAACCATATCATTGCCATACACTTGCCATATTGCGATTACCTATCGAAAGGTTCTTGAGATCTCCATTAGTTGTGTTGATTTTTCTTCCTACTTGAGATTTAGTTAATAAAAATTAAAATATAGATGCAAATGTAAATTAGGCAAAACAGATACACCAATCACTAATTATATTTATATATATATGTATATGGGAAAACGCATGCCTACTGATGCCATTTTCTATTATCTACAACTGAACATAAAGATATATCTATATTGTATATGTATGTATATTTTACAAAAACAAAAAACAAAAACAAAGCATATTTAGAGCAAAGTAATTTAGCCTTTAAGACAAACAGATCAACATATTTTTTCAGCAAACTCAAAACAAAATGAAAAAACTTTATTAAAAAACATACTACAAAAAATACTAAAAGAAGAAATTATACACAATCCGTAAACAAAGAAATTATGATTAATGTATAGCATATTATAAACATAAGTCTCGTTTAAAAATTCAGTATCGGTATGCCGTATGTGTGTATATGTAAATGCATATGTGCGCATTGATATATCACAGAAATCTTCCTTTTTCAAAACAAAAACAAACAAAAAAACAGTCTGTTTAATAAATAAATACGATATTATAACTCCATATAAAGATAGTACTACATGCATATGTACATATAATAAATAATGAAGCATTGTGGAGCAGCAGCATTTGGCCAAAACTCTCGCGACACTTTTTATTTATGCACATAAAAGTATTATTAAACTATCGATAGGTACATTAACATTTTACTTTAATTTTTATATATAAATTATTCTGTTTTTGTCAAATTTCTTATTCTCTCTTAACGTATATTAGGGAAATAACAAAAACAAAGTAATATCTGTTAAAGATATTGAACATTTTAGTTCAAGATTTTATGTATGAATTTATACTTTTTACAATTTTTAATAATATCTACACTCAGCTTCTATAAATTCAAGTGCAATCTGAAGAATATTTGCAAAGTCCTGTTCTTTTAATTTACATTAAGTTAAAATAAATCATGATTTTAAAATTCAAATTTAATTTTGTCCAATGGGATAATGGATAATTTAATGTACCGAATTTGAGTCTGGTTTATTTAAATGTTTTAGGATTATAAAAATATTCTTGTAATAACAAATTATATTGTCAAGTTAAGATTATTTTATATTTGGCTGATTTTGGCTTTGTTTGTACTTAATTGAAGTGCAAATTTCTGGTTTTCTCTAAGTGTAGAAATTTTAAAAATAATAAACAAATATAACAAATATTTGAATATTTGATATTGAAATAAACTGTGGTTAGGTTTATGTAAAATGAAAATGCAATTTTTAAAACAGGATATTTTATACAAAAAATGTCCGTTGAAAAAACTGTGCACCCAACAAGAAAAAAAAACAAATTCTTAGGGAAGTCAGATATCCGTGAGTGGAGCTTTCACTGTACTTATTTTTAGACAGCTTTGTGCCACTGTTTGGCTTAAAAACTGACAGTTAAGTTGAGGCCTCATTAAAAACGCTTGTTGTTATCTCTTTTAAAAGCATGGCACATCTTGAGTGTATTTTATTTTTTATATATTTTTTTAAATTTCAAGAGCTATTTAAAAAAGTAGCTGATAACCGCTAAGCACTCCGAACCTGATTACCCAACCATCTGTGCGTGTGTCTGTGCAAAGTTTATCAGCAGAAACTCAGAATCGGTAGATGTTCGACTCAATCACATTCTTCCGACCCATTCTCAAACACAAAAAAGATAATTTATTGGTCAACGAATACCTGTAGCTATGCTAATTCATATTTCAGACTTGTTTGTAGACCAATCTGGTTTTATTTTTCTGTTTTTTATTTATTTTTGCTAGATCCTAAGACTAACACAAAGGTACTCGTACATGTTTTGCAAATAAATAAAAAAACAAATGTAAATCTGCTCAGATATGCGTATTTACAAAAATACAATAGATAAATAGCAGGAAAGAAAATATAACTTTAAAGAATAAATATGGTACACAAATGCAACAAACTTTAGTAGCTAACCAGAAACAAGTTTTGGAGCGATTTTACTGTTTTCGAGAAATGTATAAACCTAAAAATAAAAACAAATGAAACAAAAACAGAATACCGAATACAAACATACACTGCAAAGTCAAAATTTAGAAAGTTTTACAAAAAAAAAATCTAAAGTACTTTGAGAAAATTAAGAAAATAATACGATACTTTGATTGGAAGAGTGCGGTTAGCAATTCATGTAAATATCTCTTTATTTTAAGTCCCACATTGCCTGGATTCATTCATACCCTATCTACTTGTATACTTGCGCATATCCGTCCACATATGTATACATTTTGTTTACCTTGAGTTCTTCAAAATTCCTTAAAATCTTGAACTTTTTAAAACAATTCGTTTGCTTTAAGTTCAAAATAACAAAATTCTAGTTAATTTTATTAGACAAAATTTATTTGCGACTGTTCTTAAGCTTAATATAAATTGAATTTTTGGTATTCGTATCATCCTTTTATAAGAAATTTGGTGTAGTTGAATAGATGAAAAGCAGGCAAAGCAACATTAAAGACGTAAATCTAATTGTATGAAATTATATATAAATATATATATATTTATGTATTATGTATTTTAAGTCAAATGGGAATACATATAAATAAAATGATAACTAATATGTAACAACAATTTGTGATTGTATTTCATTTAAATAAATCAAAAAAATATAATTGGGTAAGTCAATTACTGCATGTTCGTTACGTTTATTATCTTGCCCGTCATTTACAAGAAATACCAATTTTCTTTTTTCTAGCACTAATATAAAATGGTCAAAAACATTACTCATACCACAGATTATCAATCTTATAAGCTGATAACAAAAAAAAAATAAAGGAAGAGTAAATTAATTATAAACAGTTGGTTGACGTGTTCAAATTGTGATCGACGCATTCTTACCCTATGTTCAAGAACTGAACTCATGAATTGGGCAGAACTTTATTTTTTAAATACAGAACAGTGTTTAGTGTGTAACAGCTATTGTATTGTTTTAGTGTACAAAAATTATTAATTATTTGGTGTATATTTAACTATTATATATTATAACATATCTAGTAGTTGTAAAAAACATCCAATTACGGATTCAAAACAATTAACGAGCAACCACAGTATTTCTGGCTCAAAAGACTTTCTCCAATTAACAAGACAATATATAATTTACAGAGTGTCTTCTAGTCTGCTTAGTTTGAATGGTCTTATTATCTTTGTTTTTGTTTTTTTTTATGTAAAATTATCTGACAGCATTGTGAAAATTAAAGCAAACAGCTCAATTAATATTATCTTTCACCCACGCACACATACAAATGTGCTCTCTTTCTTTCTTTTTTTTCTCTCTCTCTCTCTCTCTCAACAAGAATATCAGCGTAGATTTCTGTGCACTTGTTGTTGTTGATTTCTTTTCTATCGTTCATCAACGTCTCGTGTCGCCGAGTGCAGGCAGCTCTCGTTAGTTTCGGCGCCGACCAGCTGACCGAACCGATTAGCGGCATTCGCTTCGGCACTCGCCACAATGGCCGCTCAGTATATTGCGAACCGTACTGTTAAACGCCAACACGCCGCTGCGCTATTGAAAGCTTTTATAGCACCTGTGGAATGTTGTTTTGAATCTGACGTAAACGCCAACTATAAAACTGCGTGAAAAGCTCTCAAAAACCTTAACAAACAATAACAAAAACAAAAGTGTAAACAATTCATATCGCAAAGTGATAAACACTGCACATGTATGTATCGTGTGCCATATCGAAAATACGTAAAAATTAATTATATTAATATTCGTACAATATTTTAAGTGACAGACCTAAAAACAAGAAAAAAAAGCTAAAATTGCGCCGTTCAAGTTTAGTTCGCTGTCAACTCTTTTCCGCGCCCTCCCCAAGTAATAATCAACAATCTAAGCGCGTGTCGACCGCCGCTTGTGTGTGTGTGTGTGTGTATGTGTGTGTGTGTGTGTGTCTGTGTTTGTTTGTTTCTATGTGTGTGTCCGTGTATAAAAGTGTTTGTGCATTGGAAAAATCACTACGCCTGTCCGTCCAGTGATGATTGCCCAGTGATCGCCATAATAATGTCTACACTATGTGTACATGTGTGTGTGTGTGTGTGTGTGTGTGTGCTTATTGCTTTGCAAATATTTTCCATCACACTGTAAACAGAGACTTTTCTATGTACAAAATAAAATGGCATTCGTATAAATTACCGGCATGTGGTCATCGCTATGGTTTGCTCTTTAGAACGCCCTAAAACCAACCACCTCCCCAAATGAAACAACAAATTCTGTAGTGACCATAACAATACAAATTCAGTAGTGTATGTGTCAGCTAGTGGATACCCTGTGTGTAGCAAAGGCAACACGTATACGTACAGTTGCACGAAACAGATACACTGCATAAACAAATTTATATATGTTTACAAATTTGTATTTTTATAGGCTGTATCGTTATTCAATTTATTGGATTTACAGATACATACATGGAGTGTATATTCGGTGGTGCATCAATGGCCTGGGTTTCGAGTCCGAATCCCTGGATCCACAGTTGCCTAAATACAAATACAATTAAATAATTCCAATACATTGTAATCAGTATCAAGTTCGTTTATTGACAAGCTTATATATTTTTTATTTATTGTATAAATATTTGATCATCAAACATCTAAAATTATACAATTATCTTCCAAGTATGTTAAATTAAAAATGTTTACTTTATGTTCAAATAAAAGATATTTTCGATCAACTATCTTTCTTGAGCAAAGTTAGAAACTCCAGAAAAGAACATACTACTATGACAAAAGGATCGCCATATTTAATGAATATTGCAACCGGTTTCAGCATTTTAATTTTACTGCAATTTTTATACTCATTTACCTGAAAGAAGTTTATTAGTTTAGTGCAAGGATTATCTTGCTGTCCCACCTTCTGAACGTAATTTTTTACGCCTTTTTTGAAACTTGAGCCTTGACACTTTTAATATAAGTCCGTATTTACCCGCTTCAAACACAGTGTTACGATTTTTTGCATACGCCTACTTGGGGCGTGGCAAATACTGAAAATAAATATCTTCGTCATTGTGAAAGCTAGAGGCAGTTAGATAGATAGACAAAAATTGAGATTTATTCAAAATAACAGTTTGAACATCGACGAAATATCTGTAACTTACTATTATTATTGTTAAAAATATTATTGTTATTATTCTTTTTATGAATTGTATTAAATAATTATTTTTATAGTTATTATGCTATAAAATCCCTATCCCCATCTACATGTAGCATATTTTATATAAAAATAATCGTTAGATTTTGCGAGCGACATTAGAAACGAAATCCTAAAATATTATTTCTAGACTTTTTTAAAATATATGACACATTCGAGTGACAAAAATCTATATCTATCTGAACGCTGCTTTAGAGCTGTTCTTTAATGCATAAACAAATATTGAATAAGTAAAATTCGCACACTTAAAATGCTCACAAAGAATTTCACAATTTTGTTATGCCCTTGCAAAGCGGGTGCAGGGTGTAACAGTTTATAAATAAATAAATACATATTCATATTTGTTTTTCTTTAGAATTCTGCGTAGAATTGACTGTGTGTGTGTGTGTGTGTGTGTACAAAATTAAAAATGTTAACAACTGTTTAGCGGCTCTTTCAAGCATATCTTACGATCCAGCATTGTAAATTTAATTGCTACTCTATATACATATAAATTCAATTTCCCCGTGATTCAAATGATATACACACATACATTTGAGTAGACTTGACAAGCAGTATAATTACTAGTTGGGTCAGCTTGTTATTGACGAGTGCTAATATTAGTGACACGATCATTTCCTTCTGCTTTCTGCCTTCAATTCTAAAGTCAGACTGTACCCTACGATACTGTCTAAAGCCAGTGGCCGATGTGTACTTAAATAATTGCTTAGTTAAATATGGGTATGTTTTGTACTTCATGCAAATACACAAACACATACACACACACACACAAGTATTGGATGGGGATTTTTTATCATACGTACGTTTTGTTTAAGAGATGTGCAAAAAGACAAGACCCCAAAAAAATTCGTAATAATAATAAAAAAACAAACTGGTTTTCACAGTCTCCAAAAGCTCAGTTAATTTGCCTTGTTGACATGCTTTTGAGGGCGCCCCGCACGGTCTAAGATACAAGAAATTTTGACAAATTTTATCATTTGCATAGCTGCCGAATGTTTTCAAAGCTTCAAAAGCTTTCACTCTCTTAAAAGATCGCTCGCTTTAGATAAGTCTCTAATCAAAATCAATGCCGCACGTAGTTGGACAGCATTTGAAAACTTTCTGGTCGATCTTTAAACGGCGACTTTTAATTTAAAGAGCACGCATTCAATTGAAAGCTTCACGTGTATCACATTCAAAACTACCTGCAGAATGGTTTCCAAAAATATGGAGCCTAGGTTAACATAGAGTAAGAAAACGGAGGCTGAGCACGTCCAACTCTACGCATTAAAAAACAAAACAAGTAATAATAAAAAAATAATGTATTTTTAACCTTTTAGAACTTTATGCGCACCTATAAAAAGCTGCTGCCCATATAAACAATACAATTATAAATGTTGCAGTTGGACGTAACCGTCTGAACAATGCTCTGTTCTCTTTCATTATTGTAACCTCAAAGCCCACAAACTGTTACTTAAGGAAAGTAGTGGAAATTAAAGAAAATGTGTAAATAATACAAAATATATATAAATATTCTAATTATAAATGCAAATGCAAAACTTTTTAAATACTTTACCCAACAAAAATATTAAAATTTTATACAAAAACATTTCAATACTTTAAAAATACTTGTATTATATTAAAAATAATATTTTTTTAAATAACAAAAAATTCATAAAAAAAATATTTCTTACTTATATTTGAATAATTTTTTTTTAAACTTTGAAAAATGTATACCTATTGGCTAATACGATTTGTTTCCCACATTAGACGAAGGGACAGCCAGACAGTGATACAATACGAATACCTTTTTTAATGTTTAAACAGAGTATAAAACATCAAGAGGAAGCTAGGGAAATTTTAAAATTATAAACCGGTTTCGAAAAGAAAAATATTCCATTCACATATATATATATATATATATATATATATATATATATACCCCGACAAAAACCAATTTGTATATATAATATAATATAATATAATATAATATAATATAATATAATATAATATTCCCTATTAATTAATAAGTTATATTATCAGAAACAATAAGAATTTAGCTGAATTAATCGAAGAACAGTGGTTCTTGATTACTTTCAGACTATATCATATTTTCATCTGAACTTCAAGGCCATAAATTATTAAAAATTTAATATATATACATATATAAAAATGTGTTTTTTTTCTATATTAATCATATATATGTATGTATAAATGTTTTTATTTGGACTACCTTGTCTTATCAAAAATGTTTAATTGTCGCTGCGCAGTTATCAATATTTCGACTTAACAACGATTTTATCGCCGTATTACCAGACACCTATTATGATGGGGTATACACCACTAAAGATAGCCTCTTATAGTGCCTCTTATAGTGTTTAGTAATAAATTGGCGATTATTTTGTATAAAATAAACAAAAATGCTTAAACAAATCATATTAATATTAAAAATATAAAAATATTAGGCGTAGTTTATAATAAGCGTATTAATTAATTTTTACATTTAGTAATAAAGTAATATAACTTAATATTTTGATTATTAATTTAACTACTAATATATATATTATTCCAGTACTTTATAAAGTTAAAAATAAAGTTATGTATTTTTAAAATGTCTTTATTATTATATTAGATATTAAATTAAAATACAATTTGAAATTAAAAGTTCTACGAAAAAAACTGTAGAGAAACCCCATTAAATAAGTACAAAAAAATGGTGTTTTTTCTCAGTGAACGAAGATAACCCATACGTGTAGACATATGTGTAAATTCTAATCTTCAGCAGGTTTATAATTGTAAAACCGAAGGTAGATAATTTTCCGGGGGGCAACAATAATAATAATAATGACAAATAGTTAAAATAAATAAATATTTAAAAAACAATTTTAAATTGATAAGAAATAGCATATGGGTAAAGCCAGTGAATAAATAAAAATATAGATATGTACATATGTATGTATATATATACCCTGTACCATGTGCAATTTTTATATATTTTTATCTTTGCAGTTGTTGACTCATAAATAGTAAATGAGAATACATCATGATCAATTTGGAGGATTTACCCAGAATGCAATCGCTCTCGCCGGTGAAGGATATCGAGGACTACAACCTAAGCGCAAACCAGTTGAAGCCGAAAAAGATGATCAGGTCCTTTAAGCCGCTGGACTCGATGCCGAAGCTTTTGATAAGGCCCACGGTGGCATCTACGCCAGCCAAGCTGCCCTACTCTTCCACGACCTCGACCCCGCCCTCAAAGGCAACAACACCAAAGGATTCCTTGGAAACGGCCTTGGAAACGGCCACAATTCAACGGAATTTGCTGTGCTTTGGATTCAATTACACCACCCTGGTAAGCTTTCAACTCTCATTTAATACTAATTGTTTAAATTAAGAAATATTACGTATTTTAAATTCATTTAAATGAATAAATTGCGGGCACAAACAAGTTTAGTATTTAAAGTAACTGTAAAGTATCATAAAAGCTTATTATAGTGGCAGCAGAAAGCTCAAAAAGCTCTGCCATCAAAATCACACCACTTTTGTGAACTTTGTGCGCATTAATTTCGCCCACCTTCTACTTAATTTGTTATCTTTACCGCCACTTTTCACCACAGCGCTGACCTGCTTTACTAAATAGTTAAAGAAAGCTAGTTCCCATAACAGTTCAGTTGAGCAATAACAGCAAGTTGACAGTTCACTTGAGCATTAACTTTTGAGTAAAACTCGATAAGTTCACAGAGCGATAACAAAATGTTACATCACTAATGTTAGGCTAACAGAATTGTGCTTTTTAGCAGAGACATGCCATAATTGCCATAAATTGTATTTGTTGTTTTAAAAGCGCGGTGAGCAGACGTCTGTCAGACGTTCGCCGAGTCGTGAAGAAATATTGTGAAAATAATAAAAGCAAACTTTATCAACACGTTTTTCGGTGTGTGTGTGCATCACTGTTTTTAACCATATGTAAGCCAACGAATACGCAACGCAAAGAGAAAGTCGCAATAATATTTTATTAAAAGCGAAAAGTAATCCAAAAGAAACCGCGTAAAAGTACAAAATACAAAATGCTGCTTGCGTACATGTGTGCGTGTGTGTGCCTGAATATGTGGATGTGAGTGTGCTTAAACAGAGCCACATTTAATAACTCGTGTTTTTGCAGTTCTTTTACAAATGGCTTCTTTGCAATCGACCAAATGCAAAACTAAATAAATATGCAAGCTCATTGTGATGTGGTGAACACGAACAGCAACAACAACAGGCTAGCAACAGCCAAAGCCACTCAATTCAGCATATGCTCTCTGTTGCGCTCCCATTGCGCTCAGCTGACATGTTGCAAGCTGCATAGAATTAATGAAATTGCTGCCAAAATGAAAATTGTTTGATAAATATATATACATATACAAATATATATTTGGGAATGCAAAGTTCAAGCCTGGACAGCACTTTTAAATTGTTGTTGTTCTCGAAGTTTCTTTTTTTTTATAAGCAGAAACTGCGCAATGAAAACAATGTTTAAATTTTTATAAAATGTACATCCGTTGTTTATACGTGTACGTGTACATATGAGTGTGTGTGTGTGCTGTTCTTGTTCTTCGTCTTCGGCTGTTGCTGCCGTTGCCGCTGCTGTTGTGTTGATTTTGCTCTGATATGCATATGACATGTGGTGTGGTGTGTTTGTGTTTGCTAGTGTGTGTGTGCGTGAGCTTTGATTGCTATAAAAATTAAATTATTTTGCATTTAATTAAAAGTATGAGTTAATTGATGTCATTCAAAAGCAAACGCATGTAACTGTGTGTGTCAGAGAGTAAAAAACAGGCAAGACAAAAAAAAACAACAGCAGTGCGCGTTTGTTTGTGTGAATCACACCAGAAAATGGCGATAAAAGCAAACGGTGAAATAAATAGGCACAAAGCATAAAAAGCATTTGGCATTGCAAAACAACAAAAAAAATATGATAAATATATCAGTGTATGTTTTTAAACAAATTACGATTTCACCATAAACTAACATATGTACATACACACACACATTCACGCACGCATGCAGTGCGTAAGCAAAGAGGGTTAGCGAGTAAATGCGACAGCAACAGTTAACATTTTAAGCTTTACCGCAATGCAATAACAAATAATTGCAGACAAACAGGCATACATACATATAAGCATGCCGGTGTATGCGTGTGAGTGAGACAATAAAAGAGATATGCGTTTGCAGTAGAAAGTGTTAGTACGAAAGTCCATTGGCCAAGTTCAAGGACGACGCAAATATTTTGCGTATTAATGCTAACGAAATCAATTTTAAACCAATTATTAGTAATGCAGCTAAGCAAATGTTAATTAATTGAGCGCCACATCAAAAATTTAAAAATAAAAAAAAATTAACAACAAAATTTAACTGAAGCCGCGTGCAATTGGAAAGAGCACCAGTGTTAAACAAAATCAACTGCGTTGGCAGCGACGTCAACGGCGTGCGCTGGCGTTTAATACACAAACAACGGTAAAATACACATCTACAGCATTCTGCAGGAGCAACAGCAAAAACAACGCACAACATTTTTACTGCGTCGCAGTTTTTACCGTTGAAGTCAGAAGCAGCAGAAGAGCTTCTTGTAGCCGAAAAGCGAATTGAAATTTGTGGAGAAAAAGGTGAGTGCACTGCCTGACACATACACACACGCACACACCCGCATACATATGCATCTCACTCTCACCCATTATTTCAGACACATCAAAGCGCGTTAAAAGCTTATTAAAAACTGCATTTGTATTTGCTGTTTTTGAGTTTTTGTTTTTGTGATTTGTCTGTGCTAATCGAATATTGTTTTATTTTACTGTATTTAAAACACACATATATTTATATATACACATATGTATATAGATGTATATGTATATGTTGCAGTCTTTAACAAAGAATGTTTATATCGTTTCTGACTAACGTTTTTCGGCAATTCGACTCTCCTTGAACTTGCTTCGTTTATCTGTGCGCGTCGCGCTCCCGCCCCGCCCCCACCTCTATCTCTTGCGCCCAAATTTTACCAAAGACCTTGAACAAGTTCAAGTTCACGCAGTCGTGTCTGTCGCGTGCTTTGCTATTTTTGGCAGTCGGCCTCTGTCGGTGGGTCGGGGGCAGCCAGACGCACACCTCAACTGGGTCGCTTAGGCGTGTCGCTCCCAATGTAGACGACAACTTTAAATACAAAATAAATAGATTTATTGGTTTTAATAAACATAAAACTTGAAATTTATTTGAGTTGAAAGTTTAAACATGCGAAAAAAATGGAATGAAAAGATATATCAGACAAGTGTCATACTTTACTCTCTTTAAATCTGTCTCTTCTCTCACTTTTTCTCTCTGTCTATCTCTCTGCCCTCTCTCTCTCTCTTACTCCACATCTCTCTCTTACACCATCTCTCTCTTTCTCTTACTCCATCTCTCTCTCTCTCTCTCTCTCTCTCTCTCTCTCTCTTACTCCATCTCTCTCTCTCTCTCTCTCTTACTCCATCTCTCTCTCTCTTACTCCATCTCTCTCTCTCTCTTACTCCATCTCTCTCTCTTACTCCATCTCTCGCTCTCTCTCCATCTCTCGCTCTATCTTACTCCTCTCTCTTACTCCTCTCTCTCTCTTTCTTTAAGCATACATCAACTCGCTCCAAAATTGTAATCAAAATTTTTGCTTTGCTTTGCACATATGTACATACATATGTTCCTAGATTTCAATGCTCTTCTATGGCTTGAAAATTTAATGACGATCGCACTTTAAGTTTAGATGTCATTCAAGAATTAGCTTCTTTCTTGTTGTCTTCTGATTGAAATACCTTTTTCAATTTTTGTAAGTTGCAGTGAACCAGCGTTTTCTGTACTTGTAATAGACTACACACAAAGAATCGATTATTATTATTATTATTATTATTAGCCTTATTCTGGGACCCCTTCTATAAATGTTTCTTGAGTGTTCAGAGAATTTAGGAAATTACTTTTCCCATAGTCAATTTAAGTGTTCATAAGCGCGGAAGTTTTTTGAAATATATTATATATATCCATATATAGATACACTATATACTTGATATTTATGTTTGTATTTCCTGTTGCATTTCCTTGGCAGCAAAAAAAAGAAAACTTTGAGCGTTCACAAAGCAATTCATTAAAACAACATTTACGATTTGCACAAATTATATTTGACACGGCGATTAACTAAATATACTAATATTTGACCTCTAACTGATTTTATATTTGCAGTAAAGCAACAACAAAGAGATTATAGAGAAGAAGAAGGAAAAAAACAAACACGGAGACAACATTGAACAACAACAGTAATTAACAGGAGAATATTGCGTTTTTGACAAACAAGAAATTGCTTTTTGCGCAGCTTTATTTATATATATTTGATATATACATATATATATATATATATGTATGCACATCTATAGCCAGATACATATATATTTGTGCTGTATGCGATTTGGTCAAAAGTGAAGCGGAGCACGGCAAGGAAACGCCATTGAACGCACGGACGGCGCAGCCAGCGCGGGCTGTTGTCTGGCCGGGCGTGCGGAGGGGGGTCAACAACAGCAACAACAACAACTACAACAACAAACAACTGTCGCTTGTCAGCGTTAACAGCAACAAGAACAATAAGAACACCCACTCGATCAGCTTCGAGTCTCTTACAATTTTGTACACACATCATTGAATTGTGTTTTAACCTCGGCCCCAAAAATGATCTCAAATAAGAAAGCGTACGCAATGAAAATGTTGCAGCTGGCGCTGGCCTTGAGTCTGCTGCATGTGGACACGGACTATACGCTGCTGCAGCAGCGCCTGCGCCGCTGGGATGCGCAACTGGAGCTATCCCACGGCGATGGCTGGGAGCTGGAGATGCTGCGCACGGTGCCGATGATCGAGACCCAGCAGCCGTATGGCAATCGCAAGGGCATGATGCCACTGCTGGAGGATCTGCTGCGCTACGATGACCCACAGCCGCATCATCACGATCGGACGGGTAGCGGTGGCAGGGGCGGGGAGTATAAGCTGCCCGTGGGCAGCTTTAATGCCAGCACCTTTGTCATGAATCTGCACAATACGACGGGCAACAGCAGCGTGCAGACCGCTGCCTTGCAGGATTTGCAGAGTGCGCCCGGCACCGGCAGCAGCTCGGCCAGCGCCGGAGGCGTGTCCAGCCCGACGGTGGCAGCGGGCACGACGGGCAACGGAGCCGCCGCGGCACTGGGCGAAATTCACATCAATACGACGAGCGATAATGGGAATAGTTTGGGCGCCACGCCCGAGCTGGATATATTTCTGTCGCCCGATTTATTACTGGATCAGCGCTCGATTTGGGAACAGAATATGGCCGATTTGCGCGATTACGGTGATCTGCCATACAGCAGTCCGTACGCCCACCTGCCGCTCAAGGATGGACAGCAGCAGCAGCAGGCGCACAACAACACCCAGCTAGATCTCAGTTTGGCCGCCTTCCTGCACGGCTTTGCCGGCGGAGCGCACGGCCTGGGCCAGCAGGAGTCGACGGATGCGCCAAGTGCGCTCAACGACAGCACCCCTCACCCCGGCAACGGGGGCAGCCTGACCGTGCAGCGATTTGCTGCCGGTGTGGCCAAACATCGGGATAATAATAATGATGATGATGATGATGATGATGATGAGGAGGAGGATCTGCTGCTGAAACGCCTCTTTGGCGAGGACAATTCGGATGCGGAATCAGCTGCCTGCTCCCAAGTTGCCAATGCCTGCGAAGTGGAGGGTTTGACCAGCGAGGAGCCCTTTGGGATTATCAACGAGGTGGAGGTCGTCGAGGAGGTAACTCAAAACAGATCCTAACTCAGCCTATTCAAACTGATTTCAACTATAAATATATCTATATAATATAGTATATATATAATATAGGTATAGTTGAAAATATTTCTGATAATATTGAAAATGATCTTTTCTTTCACGCTTTAGATTAGGTTTTTACCTTTTTTAACATTGCTTAGATAAATTTCATACAAACGTGCACATCTTTTTATACGCCAGATGAGATTATTTTTATTTCAAAACTATTTGAACATCAAATTTTTTAAATTTAAAACTTTTTAAAACTTTGTAAATAAGTTGGTTCATGGTAAATGTTGTACTCTAAAGTTTTTTCGCATTTTTCCGATTATAAAGTTTCCAAAATCTACACGGTTTATATGACAAGAGGCAATTATATAGTTTATCGCGATTGGGAAGTTCGTATAGTATTTTTTCAAAATACGATTTATTCAATTTTTATGTAGAACTTTTAAATTTATCACCCATAAAAACTTTGTTCCCCTATTTTCCACTCAAAGAGAATGTACTTTCTGAAATGTGTAAAACAAACACGCATTCAACAATTTTTAAACTTTGAAAATTAATTTGAATCTGATTGAATAATAAACAAGGAAATATACAGGGCTCTCTTTAATTCTTAGTAGTACTCTTAACTTATAGCGAAAATTGGAACTACTATTAAAAATTTACCTTCTTAGTTCTCCCAGTTAAATCTGAGCACAGTAAATCAATCAATCAGTCAGTCAATCAAATTGGGAGACAGTCACAACAAATGGTTTTATATAGATTTCTATATATATTTACGTATGCGTTCTCAATACGATTCGAAACAGTGTCAACTACTTGAATCTTTGAATTGCTAATGAAGGTGGGGAGGGGTTTCTGCCCTTTTGCCCGACTCTTTTGAGCTATACTTTTTGTTTTCCATTAGACAAACGAATAAGTTTTCTACGACTATAGACGATTTGGTCTGAAATTCTCTGTATATCTTTGTAAAGCGTATTCAGCATTTCATCATGTTTCTCACTAATTAGGAAATTAGAAAATCTTTTGCACAATACTTACAGTAACGAATACAATTACAATTATATAGTTAATTCTTTTTTAAAAAATATAGAACTTCAAAAGTTTTCTTATCGTGTTTTTACGTAATAAATTTGGAGTTTTTCCGAACATGAATTTAACCAATTGTCGAACAATATAGAAAGCAGTGCAGTTCAAATGATCTTCAAATGCAATTATAAATTATATCATGGCATATTATTCACAGTTATCTTATTTCTTTAACCAAATGAGCTCGTGGCAATTAGTGTCGCATTTCTCTGGCAGCTCATTATGGAGTCAAAACTCTCATAATACTTTGAACTCTGGCTACTTTCTAAATAGCTTTCGTCGTTCTCAATCGGATCATTCGAACGTGCAAAAAAAGGCCGCGTCTTCTTTTTTCTTGGAGTCTAAACTCAAATTGAAAAAATTGCATATATAAATATATATTGATACAAAAATGTGCGTTAAAATTAGCTTATATATTTATAATTTGCAATGTACATTCGCTCGCATTGCTTTTATGCCTCGAAATCAAGTGTTGTGGAGTAGATTGGCTGCCAAACACATTTTGTTTATGCATAAAGGGCTTTCTTTCTGGAGTATCTTTTCTATGTGAGCAAAAGATACTGAATATGTTGCACTATTATAGTGTTCCCTCGCTTTGGTGATTCTCACTTGGGGGGAAAAAACTTTAAAATATTAAATATGTATTCATTTTTTTGTTTCTTTATAAAGGATATTTTATTTATATATATTTTTAAAGTTGTTTAAAAACACTAAACGTAAAAAATTTAAATAATAAATGCAAATCTATTTTAAAAGCCAACTTTATTTAATTTAATAAACCAAACTTAGAGTTTTTCTGCAAGTTCTTTTGTCCGACCAATAACTTTTTTGTAGGGTATGCAACTGTCGACTACAATACATTTTATTAGTTTTTTATTTATTTTTTTTTAATTGAATACCCCGAATGCCGTCCTGCACCAAAATTTGTGTTTTTCTCAACACAAATTGCAATTTAAATACTTTATATGTAAATATTTATGTGTGAATATAAATATGTATATCCATACATATATATCTATGTATATATATTTATTGTATGGGGTGACTAATACCGATTTATATTTTCCATTGGTTTTTACTCATGCATATTTTTGCTGTTGTTTTTTTTAGATCATGTCACGAAATGTTTTCCATTTTTGCAGCGTTGCATTTGTGCATTCAAAATACATATACGTGTATGTGTATTTATATGCAAAAGTATTTTTATCTGTGTATCTATGCAATTGTCAAATGGGTCAATTAGCTGGCGTTCTGGTTTTTATTATTTTGTTTCTAGTTGCCGCTCACTTTTACGAATAACATTGCGTTTGGCTTTGATTTTTGTCCTTACACATTTGACAGTTTTATGGATCAGCTTCGCTATATGTATTAATTTCAATTGTATGTATGTATTTATAAAAAGTGCGTTCTATTCATTAGTTTTCTTTGGCTATATGTGTATTTTTAAAATATTTTTAAAAATGATAGCAATTAAATTAAATTACAAAATGCATGTTTTTCAATTGCTAAAAAGGTGTGAGAAGTGTTTTGTACAAAAATAATGGCCAGCTTAAGAAAATGTTTACCCAGGTCAGCTGTCTGTCCGTTACTGGAGCTTTCACTGTACGTTTATTTATAAAACTCTTCCTAATGTTGCTGCAACAATCAAGCACAGATCGTTAATCACCTCGAAATTGTCTGTTTGTGCTCTTACTCACCAACTTCGTGCACCTGTAAACTTCAGCATGCTTGTGTGTGTGTGCTTGTGTGTGTGTGCTTGTGTGTACGAGAGATGAGGTCACACACTCTTACACGCTCACACTTGTGGCGTTAAATGTCGTCTACCTTATGTTGGCAGCAACGTCTTCTCTCTAAAGCTTTGCTAATTGTAAGTGTAGCTTACACAAAGATACGAAAATACACTCAAAGCTATTTGGTTTTTGGGTTTACCTTTTGTTTGTCAGATTCGCATATATTGACAATTTCGTTGTTGTTGCCGTTCTTATTTTTGGATATCTCTCTCTTTCTCTCCTTCTCTCTCCTTCTCTGTGTGTCGTTCATTTCGAAAGAATAAATAAAATTGGGAATAAAGCAAAAAGAACAAAAATAAATCGCAGCAAAGGTTTCGTTGAACTTCGCTTTCAGTCGAGGCTTCGTGTTGAGGCTTAAACTTGTTTAATGGGTAACGGGGAACCCCTTGTTAAATATCTATAACTGTGCCGTGTTAATTATTATACATTTATACACAATTATGTTGAGCAAAGCTTCACTTACACATGCTATATATATTTATATCAACATTTACTTATTTGCATGAATTAAATAACATTGCTTATTTAATCACTTGATATATATTTAATTTAACAGTCGCACCGCATTTGATCTTGTGGGTTGCGCCGGGTTGATAACGTAACAAATAACGCAAACAGCTGTTTTACCGGCATTTTTACACACCACACTTTATAAGTTTTGCTTCATATTCAGCGTGCACTCTCCCTCTCTTAACTCAGCGCACGCTCTTCACCACAATGTGAATTCAACAGTCGGCACAACATTTGTTGCCACACAACATGTTGCCTAAGAAAGCGCTCAGCCAAGACAACAACCCAATTGACTTAGCGTGTTTTTGTACTATGTTAAAAAGCTTTTGATTGCCTGAACTTTTGAGCGCTTTAATTGTTGGCTGCTTAAAATGTACAGGGTTTTTAAAGATAATTCGACTAGCAGTTACTATTCGATGCGAAATCTTGATTATTTTCCAGTTGGAATGTTGCTGTTGCCAACCTCATACTAACATGAATTGTATATATGTGTATACAATATTATTGCCAAAACCGTTTTTGTTTTTTCATTTTTACTTTAACTTTGCTTATCAGTTATTATTTGTTTTAGTGTATGTGTGTTGCCTGTATATTCAATATAAATTTTAGAACTGAGCGCAAAACAAAACTTTATCAATTAAAGTAATCAAATATTTTATGGGCTCTCGCTGTCAGCGACTGCTAATCAGCCCAGACGAAAGAAACAACAACAACGATAGGGCCTTAAAAACATCGACAATAAGTTTAACAAACTTTCAGTCGACTGAATGCTCATTTCAAGTGTAAAACAGTACTTAAAACCCGTATCGCAGCCCCAATAAACGGGAAGAATAATTTATTTTTGGCATCAATAAAAATTAAAAATACCAAAAAATAAATAAATAAAAATAAACTTGGCAACATGTGTCTAAATGAGGAGTACAAGCATATGCACATTTATCTGGCGGTTGGTGTTTAAATCTATTCAAAAACAAATATAAACTTTCTATTCACATGGTGTTAAAAAAAATAATAATAATAATAATAAAAAACAGCAGTTTTTTCAAATGGCAAATTGAAAAATCATTTGCCAGTAATTACGTTGCATTTCCACCTAATTACCCCCAGCGCAATGCGCAAAAAGTGCAAAATATGTGCGATTATAAAATAATATATATGTATACATATATAAGAAAAAAGAAAAAAGCAAGAAAAAAAGAAGAAAAAACATGTTATTTGTTTCTGCTGTGCGCGTCTGTTTCTTGGTTTCTCACAGTGCTCAATTATTAATTTCCATAATTAAATACCGTTAATTACGGCTTATGCTTGCCAAATGTGCATAAACTGTGCAGCAAGTGCTGCCCCCTGTCGGCCAGCGCAGCTAACTAGGCGGCGCTTGTACTCTATCAAAACGTGGCAGAAAGAGACAACAGAGCTGAGCTGCTGCTTGAGTGAGAGTGCGTATATGTGTGTGTGTCGAAAGAGAGAGAGAGAGCGTGTGAGGTAGCTCGCCTGGCAAAGTTCAGATGTCAAATCGATTGATGGGCGGCGTTGTGTGCGTGTGAGTGCATTTTTGGGCTGCGAGTGTTGAGCGCAAATGTTGTTAATAAAAGCGCAATCGAATGCAAAACCAATTGATGACACAAATGAACGGTTATTAAAGCTTAGGGCGTTATCGTTGTGGTTAGCGGCACAGAAAACTTGTGCAATATACAAATGTGCAGCTAACACTTACAGTGATCGCTCGCTAATTGGAATCAGTTGGTTTTATATAAAAACCAAAAAATATAATCAAATCAGCATAATACAGAAATACTTTATATTATCATCAATTTTATACTCAATATTTTGCATAAATTTGTAACTTAAATAAAATGTATTATTTAAAATACAAATCATTTATTTAAAATTAAATTAATTTTCCCAATTTTTGTTAAACGTATTTTAATATTATTTTCATGAAATTATTTTTAGTTATTGTTTGACTTGTTTGCAAGAGAAGAAAATTCATTTTGTTAACCTACCTCTTTGTTTTGTTGACAATTTCTTTAATTTATTATTTTAACAGTTAAAATAAAATGATATTTTTTATTTAGCAACAGAACATTTCGTTCTATTAAAACAAATTTACGACACTTTGGTTATAATTATAGAAATGTCACATTATTGTAAGTTCTTATATGAACGGTTAAAATATTGAGACTTTTTTATCGAGCGTTAACTGTACAACGATACTAAGCTACTAGCTGCACTTGGCCACTTGAGTTTGCAGTTGCTTTGTTGGTGGGCACAGACGGGCTGGTTGCCTGCCTGCTTGACTGACTGACTGACTGACTGAAGGCTTGACGAGCACATGATTAATATGCGCCACAGTTGCCGCACTTGCCGCTCTCCTGCGCCTGCATCTCTGAATTTGTGTGTGTATCTTACGGATACAAATGCTCTGAAGTGATCTGGCCCGGCTCGTTCGTGCGGCTGTCAGTTCAGGTGTCATCAAAAATCTTTGCGAGGCTTTATTAATGACGTTCGCCAACCTTTTAGCCTCAGTCGGGGACTGAGCCGCATTTGGCACTGAGCCTTTCCTTTCCTTTCCTTGTTGTCGCTCTCTGTCTTTTCCTTTTTGTACTTTTTTTTATTATTATCATTTTGTACCCTGTGCACTTTCTACCATTGCCGACATTTGCTTTCACTTGAAACTTTTGTATTTTGCCGCCAACAACTTAGAATAAGCGAGGATCAAAAACACATTTATCTTGCCACAGAAATCATGAAATCTTGGTCGCATTTTGTGGTCAGTTAATGATGCACTAATTGCTGCAACAAAATGCAGCAAGTGTCAATATTTTGATGTAAACAGTTGATTGATTAACTGAAGTTTTACCAACCTGCCACCTCGAAGCAGTTGCCCAAACATTTGTTTTTCTCAAAGTGGAACGTAATCTGTCACCTTATCGCCTCAGACTTGAGGCATCCTTATCAATGTCGACCACCTTTATAATTAGATGTGTGTGTACACATGTAGATTTCTTTATATGTATTTTTTCTCAGACAATCTTAACACGGGGAGAGCGCAACACGTGGCCCCTTGAACTGTTTTCTTTCATAATATTTGTAAATTTTTACTCGCAATTTTTCATAGTTCAAGGTCATTCTACACTCTCCGTTTTATATTTATTGGTTTATTGTTTTACTTAAAAGCGGTATTTTTTGCTATAAATGTCTATTATTATTTTTTTTTATCAGTTTGACAGCATTATTGCTACTTGTCGGCGTTTTCCTGTCTGTTGTGAAATACATTTTTTAAAAAAGATCGGTTGGGATCTGTTAAGCACAGTAGTAAAAATAAATAAATATAAGAAAATGGCTTAATGTTTTTGACTTTTATATTTAAAGAATACTTTTTTCTTAAATATTTTTATACTTTAAATATGAATCATTTTTGATTTCACAATCAATGTTCCATTAATAAAAGATATAATTAAAAGAGTATTTCTTAGTTTGAGTACTGTACTTTTTCATTTTCGGTTAGTGAAATCAAAAAAACTCCCTAAATTAAAGCCTTTTTCATAGCAGTATTTTGTCAATACTTATTTCAATGATTTATAATTTCTTTGATTGTTTTAAAGTATTTTCTTAAGTTTCTTACGATACAGTCTGGAATTTTTTCATTCAAGTATTTAGTTATATTTTGACTGCTTCTCATAGCTACCTACATCTATTCGTAGCTTCTCTTTTACCATAAAACCCCCAATATGTTTGTTTTATGTTACGAATTCTTATTATTATTATTATAAATTTATTGCCTTTAATTTATAAATGCCTTCAAAATCGGCACGTAAATTTCTTTTAAGTGGCTCACTTTGATAAGGCTATAAATATTTGAACCCTATAAGGCGATAGCTATATCGGCACATAATGTATATTATAATCGAAATAATTGTATATTTATATGTATGCAAATAGAATATATATATTTATATACATATGTTTTAATTTATAATAAAAGTTTATTTTTATTGAAAAAAATTTTAAAGTAACCAACAAAAAAAATTATATTAATTTTTGTTTAGTTAATATTATATAGAATTTGCGAGCGGTATGTTGATATTAATTTGTATCCTCATGGCAATTTCAATGGTAATGCAAATTCATTGCAAGTTTATTTGTTGATAGGTGCACAGTCTAAGAAGCTTTAAAGCACATGCACTCAATAGCTAAACTAAGCTTTAAGCTCGTTTATAGTCTGTACTTAAATTAAATTTTCTGTCTAACATTTGACTCGAATTTAACAAGAAGACAAAAAAGTTGACAGTTGACTATCGCCTGCCGTGTAAATAAATGTAGGCGCTTTTATTTTTTGTCTTCCACTTTAGCTATAAGCATACTCTACCTTTTGTACGCATTCACATTGATTCTACTTGCGCACAGACTGACCGACAATAGTTCCTAATAAGCAGCAGTAGCTGCAGGGCTCAAATGAAATCCCCCTCGACACTGCCTTCCCCTGCCACTCGCCCTTTCGCCTTTCTCTCTGTCTCGCTCTCTCGCACTGACTTTCTAGCTCTCTCTGTCACTCGTTTAATTGCTCATTTTTAACGAACATGCGCAACACGCAGCATGTGCACCGCTTCCAAAAGGGGACCAATCCGGCACACACACACTGTAGCACACACACTCATCCTCCCTAGGGTGTGCAGTCGCGTCTCTGCTGGCGTCGCTGTCAGCGTTGTGCGGCAGCAATTGATTGGGCTCACAGCAGCGTCGGCGGCGGCCCTTTTTGGACCGAGGAGACCAATGATGCCGCCGCCATTCTCGCTCGGATACTGCTGACTAATCCAGGAGATAGGCGTGGTTCCACACACACACATACACACTCACTCACACATACATCGAGTCGATGATTGATTGCTTTTTGTTTTATAGCGCAGAAAAGTTCAAGCAAACCTCACAATGCTACCAAAACAATTTCATTAAAAAGAAAATGTGGCCCGTTCAATGAGGGGGGAGAAATCCAAAGAAAAAACTGTCGCTTGGAAAATTAAAAAATAAAATATACAAGCTGAAAAAGAAGTAGAAATATATATGTTTATATATCTATAGCTGTTTGGTTTAACATTTTAATTAAGCCATCAATGCCTATTCTTGTCATGATTTTGGAATGCTTTTTGTGTGCCGTTCCGTTGTGTCATTGCCCGGCGAGGTTACTCAGAGAGTTCCTTAACAACCACATTTTACAACTACTGGCTGGACAGTCGCTAATGTGCGCCATTATCCTGTGATTATCCCTGCATAAAGGAGTCTTCTACCTGCGCTGCGCTCTAAAGCAAAATTTCCGTGATGCCTTTGAAGGCTTAAGACGCCCAGTTTTTATATTTTTATTTTCTTTCGTTTTGGCCAAAAACTTCATTTGACTTGCTGGCTGAAAAGGATTAAATTCCGGTTACGGACCGGCGTTAATAATGCATCATTAACGCTTTAATTTGAGGCCAAAAACAAAATTTTTGCAACCGCATGAATTTGCAAATTTTTAAATTTCCACTCAAATGTGTTTTTTCAAAATTTTTAAACGCTTTGGCTTCTGACAAGTGTAGAATTCTCTTAAGTGTGGCGTGCTCTAAAAGCAGCACGGCTGATAAGGTTTTAAAAAAATTATTAATTGATAAAGTAAAGAGCAAGAGCGTCTAATTGATATGAATAATGCGCTCTTTGTTCACAGTTCACACTCTATAAATGTTGCTAAAGAGCATTTGCAAAGTCCAATATTATTTTTTTTGGTTCTTTGCGCACTACATAACTAATAAAATTATATATGCGCCTTACACTTCCCTCAAAGTGTGGGCCAGGGGTTGCCTTCTGACGTATTTTTTTTTATCTATAGACACGTCTTATCAGCAGAAACAAAAGCCGCCTTATAAAATGGTAAAAAAAAAAATATTATATAGCCGAAGAGCAAATAGACTCTTGTAATTTCTGACTTATGTCTGATTCATGGTATTCAGTCTCTCTTTAGAAACTGGCCCCGATAGACCACTTTTAAGAGCGCATATCTATTATCCAAAAACGCCAGAAAAGCAAAGTGAAATCCCAATTATAGATAAAAAGAATTATTATAAAGTTCGATTTTAAAAAAATACGTGAAATAATCCCTATAATTATGAGAGTGTTCATCTATGGATTATGTCTTGTAAATAAGACTTAAAATTTATTATAGTAAATCTTTTTTCATATAGATTAAAATAAAATCTGTGCACACAATTTATTCGAATATAAAACAGTTTCCAGAACTTTATCTAATTGTTACTAATCACCTACAGGAAAGTGAAATCGCTGAGGTGCTCTACAAGCAGGATGTGGATTTGGGCTTTAGTCTCGATCAGGAGGAGATCATTAATGCCTCCTATGCCAGCGGCAATAGCGCCATCAAGCAGCCACCAGCCGAGGCGAAAGGCAAGAAGGACAAAGCCGATGAGACCGATAAGAATGCCGAGTATGATGCTATCGAGAAGCTGAAGGCGTTGGAAGATCTACAACAAACTGAGGCAAGTAGCTGGGAATTAACATGTGAATTTCACAATTTTACAGAGATAACAAAAAAGCTAAAGATTAAGACGTAGTTTCCAGTAAAAAATGTTTTTTATGCGTATCTAAGCGATGCATAACGAAATGTATCGTCGATTGTTAAATGAACAAATGTTAAATATGAAATATCTGATTAGTTTAATATAATTTAATCAAAGCTGAAGTAGCTCTTTTTAAGAACTAAAGTTAAGTTTGAAATGGAGAACCTTAACTTAATATTCGTGGTCTTGCAAAAAGTTTTCATCGATTAATTATAAATTATCGATAAGCACATTTCAAAGTGTTAAATTTTCATTCATTATATTTAATCTAAATAACTGAGTAAAATCAATTGTTGAATGTCAAAAACAAAAGATCTAAAAGCTGAAACAAATTTTATATAATTCTTTACATTCTTATTAAAATTGTACTTTTAATGCGTGCTATACACAATATTCTCGATAAGCACCATTAAAACTTGAAATATTTCAGCTTAAGGTAAAAAGTTGTAAGATAATAAAAGGTTTACTTCTAACTTTTTAGTATATTTGTTTAAAAAAGAAACTTTATACTGAAACTTTTAATTTTACATTAATCGATAGATTTATCGGAAATAACAATTAACACTTCACATTAGGATGAAATTTAAATCTTAAATATATAAAGTTCTCAAGCTTAAAGCTTTATTAGACTAAATAAACTTTTACATATTATTCACGATATTATAAAAGCAGTTATATAAATCTGCAAACTGGATCACCTCTTATCGAACTTTGGCTAAGCTTTTTGGTTAGCTTGCTGTTAAAAGATTGAAAGCTTTATAATAATTTTTAAAATTCTCACAGCCATCGATTGATGATAAGAAACCACCGCAAGATTTGGACGATCTATCGAATGAATGGAGTGGCATACCCTTTACAATCGATAATGAAACTGGTAAGATAAATGGATCTTATATAATTCATGATTACTTCCTGGGCTTTTACCATCCCCCCACGACTCTATTTAGCACTAAATTACAAGTTTGTTTTATCCATAGTTGAGTGCACACAAACAACGTACAAGATTTATAGGCAATTTTATCTTATCCGAGTTATGTACATACAAATTGATGCTATATCTTTTTAACATTACATTTCCCTTTCTAGAGCGAAAGATAAGCTGAACATAAGATATAGCACATAGTTAGCTAGGTGCTTTTACAAATTCACAAATACAACTTGTAGTTGTAACAACTTTTATAATGAGTTACATAATATAACACTTTATATTTCATAATGTAATAAGGCACGTTTTAATATAATCTAAGGTCTCCTCTGGCTGCCAGCAGCTGCAGTTATTTTGCTGATATTAACGAAAATGGATTATCCTGCTCTTGTATTAGATGGTGTGAGGTAGATAGGAGGGGGCGGGGTCTGCTTGAGCGACGCCATTATAAGGCGCACATTTTCGGGACGTTTTTATAAATGAATGTAGGCATTTTGAGTTGACAGGCACGAAAATTAAAAGAAAAATGAGCTTTTCCCGCTCGACATTTCTCCACCTTCATATGCTCCATTTGTCTGATATCGATAAAGCCGCTGCTGCTGCTGCTGTTACTGCTGCTGCTGTTGTTGTTGGGGCGGCCTCTGCTGCTGGGGCTGCTAATCTGGTTGGAACCGCGCCCAATTTCATATCCAACGCGGCCGCTTTTCAAACAAACTTTGACACGCACACGAACTTTTATTATTAACAGCCAAGAAGCGGCCAAAGAGCTGGCTCTGGAATTGGGATTGGGTTTGGGATTGAATATGTTACTGGGAGTTCAGGGGCGCAGGGTGCTGGCTGGCTCTCTAGCAGTGGCACAGCCAGTGGCAGTAAGAGTAGCTGCCGCCGTCGCATGCAACATTTTTCTTTTGAAAAATGAACGGAACATGATTCGCCAAAAATAACAGCCATATATTACACACATATATATGTGTGTATATATATATGTGTGTGTATATACATTTGTACAAGATATATTTCAACTTTGGCCTATAAGCTGTACATAACACCGAGACCCAGGCCGAGGGCTGAAACCACCCAAATGGCTCCCCAACTCGTAAATCATATCGTTTGCCTGTGCCTGTGTTTGCTGTTACCGAGCAGGCTTATCGAGTGCCTCCACTACCCCTGCACGCCGTGAACATCCCGTCAGCCATTTTGCAGGGTGTCAAAGCCACCACCATCGCCAGCACCCGCAGCAGCATCGAGATAAGCTGTAAGTCAGGCAAACGTGTCCCGTATTTGTATTTCGTATATCGTTAGCTATTCATTGGCATTTATATATATATATATATTTTATATATCGAACTACCATAACTTTGTCAAAAATGAACCGATTTTCATGTTGAATGGCATTTTTGTCATGATTTATTCCCCAGATAAAGTCTACATTTAAATATATGCATTATTGAAAATAATTTTTTTTTTTTAATTTTTTGGTAAAAAAAATCATTTACTCCCCCCTTACTTATTTTCGAAAAACAAATTTGTTCAAAATTTAAAATTCCAAATTTATATTTTTAATCTACTGTCGTTGTCACAAATAGTATAAAAACTCACATTAAAAGTGATACTGAGGTGGTAAAAATTTCGTCAAAAATCATGCGAAAATTTTGAAATGTAAAGCTCTCGGATCCATAGCTCCCATATTTTAAACTACCATAACTTTGTCAAAAGTAAACCGATATTCATGTTGAATGGCATTTTGTTCATGATTCGTCCTCTAGATAGATCAATCAATCAAAAGGTACGCATTATTAAAAATGCAAGTTTTTCATCTTTAGTAATTTTTTCTCTAACAAGAATATAAAACTGGGTATCTCTTAGTCGTGCAGATGCTGCATCTCTCAGCGTTTACTATTTTCTTGGCTATTTATTAAAAATCCATTGATGCGCGTCCCAAAACAGCTTGGCTCTAAGCGAATGCTATTGGTCTTTGCCCAGATTAATATCGCATTCGAGGCACGCATTCACACGCTTTTGTTTGTATGCGTATCCAAATTCCCCCGGGAGTTATCCATGGAATACCGCGTACGCATACGAATCTATGCAGCAGACCCTTTGCCCAAAACGCCGCCGCACCCGCTGCTGCTGCTGCTGATATTCGGCATTATCTATTGTTTGTTCCATGCGTTTGGCTTTGGCCAGCGACTAAAATGAAAGTCATTATTGTATCTTTAATTTTGTTTCAGTTCAATTACAGTCATAACTATTGAATGCCCATATGAATAGATACTATTACTATAAATGCAGTATATATATATATATATATATAGATATATATATGTATTTACTATATAGTTACTTTATTGCTTCTTCTTCTGCTTGTTCTTTGATTTTTGAGCGCTCACGTAGTTCAAAATCACAGGTTTCTTTTGTATTATGTTTAAGTCAGCAACTTTTTTCCATTAATTTTAACTTTTGTCACCTTTCTTCTTTTTTCTTGCTGGAATCCTTGCTGCTAATGAAGCTGTTCTAGCAATTGTCCTGGCACATAACGCCTTGTCATTGGCATATGCCTCGATATCTATTGTCATAATTAAGTTGCACGGTTTCCCGTTTGCGAGATTTGTGTCTCGTCTTTTGTATTTCGACTGTCGTAATCAATGCTGTTTGTTTTCTTTCGTTAAGTTTGATTTTTTCACTGTTTTTTTCAGTTTATTTTTTCTAGTACAGTTTTTAATATTTTGTTTTCGTGCTGGGCTTCAATGATCTATTGAACGTATCTCTTTGCCCACAAATCTGATTACATTGATTCAGTTGGAATTCAACCAGTTTGTGTTGGTCTTTTTTTATATTTAACTTCTAAGAATAATACAACTACAACCCGCAGTTGACAACTTTTCGAGCATGACTTGACAATGCGAGGGACAAAAAAAAAGACGTGGAAAAAATGCTCTTATTCTCAATTATGTTATAGTTCTTTCGCATATGTACGCGACATATAGCTATAAATATGGTAGCTTAAATTCCATTATGCAATCAGTTTTGGCTGCCAAGCTACGCAAGTTTATTGACCACATCTCAAATACAGCTAACGGCCATTCATATGTATTTAACAAAGCCTGCAGACGTTTTACAACACTTGCACAGTTGACACAAAAGTTTTGTGCTCAAGTGTTGCACAATGAAATATTATGTACTATTTCTACTATTCAATATTAAATGGAAATTTTTATAGTATGATAGAAAATACAAATCCTTATAATTATGTATAAGTATTCAGTTGGATACTTGTGTGCAAAAGCAGACATAATACATAAAAACTGATAAGAACGAGTGAAAGAAGAAAGAGAAATAACTGATGATGATTGGAATTATTAGTTATTCATTAAAAAAAAATAATCAAATCTTATGGGCATTTTCATTATGTAATTAAATGTATATATTTTGTCTACAAGAATTGCAAGTCTCTTCTTATTATCAAAGGCTTCTATGATTGTTTATTTAACTCAATAATTAAGGCCAATGCATTTTCCAATCTACATTTTCAATTCCATTGCCCGTATATTCAGTTCTGTCCCTTTCGGTTCATTCTAAACCCACTCAAGGGCAGTGCAGACAAGTTCCACTTATTGTAACGACCTCGCCCACATGAAAAAATAAAGAATGAAGAAAAATATGATGAAAATTATTATAAAACAGCTGGTGCCTTCGAGCGGCATCTATTGAGGATATGTACATATGTCTGTTGCCCCCTTCCTGTCTGCTGGTTAGTGCAACATTCAAAACTGCTCCCTGCTGTCCGTCTGTCTGTCAGACCGTCTGGTTTATTCGGGCAGCGCTGCATAGAAATTGTTAAAAAAAATTCTACTTGGTCAGCATTACGTTACAAATTTACAAAAAAAAAAACTGAATTTTACATGCTGACAAAAACAACAACAACAACAAACAGACACAGACAGACAAGAATCGGGCCTAGCGAGGGGGTGTGGAGAATAACTGGAACCAAAGGCTGAGAGACCTAGTCAGACGCACAAATATGTACACATACATATGTATGTACATATATATATATTATATTTTGCTGCATAATCGTATCGGTTTCAAGTGTTTTATGTGCTCTGAGGCCTCTCAACGGCTGTAGTAGCAAGATGCGCGGCGGCTATTGCCAAAACTAGTTGAGAATTGCATAATTTCTGAGCTAATACAATAAGCCAATTGAATCTCTGGGAATTATGAAAGATAGATACATATATGTATGTTAATTAGTTGTTGCACATTCAGCTTCTTAAAATACTCTTTCTTTCTGGCAACTCACGTCGCCAGCTTGTGCTTTATTTATTTACACATATTGTTTAGTATTTTCAGCAATTTCATTGTTGACACTATCTGATTGTTGTGTTTGCCACAGATCTGTCCTGTCATAATTGTTGCGCACTCGGTTCAAGTCAATTTTTGAGGTTATGGTCGCCGAAATGCAAGTTCATGTCATGCAATTGCTCAGTTAGTTCGCCAGTGTGCGAAAGTGAAATGGTGAGCAGTGTTGCCAAGCCACTTAAATATTCAAGTGCATGTGTTGTGTTGTGGCTCTTTCACCGGAAATTACTTTGAAACAATACAGCGCTGTCTACCTCTTGCTCTTTCCCTCTCTCTTCCTCTTTTATATAGACATCTTGCTCTAGTCACAATGGCGGCGCAAGCTCTTTGAGGCATCAGCAGCGCGTTCCAACAATTTAAACTAATTAAGTTGTAATGGCGCACTCGAGAAACGCTCCAAACGATCCAAACACAATATTCAAGCTTGACTTGTTCAATATATATCTATATATATATATATATATATATATATATATATATATATA